>OX438873.1:0-25000 GCA_949315895.1 Anania crocealis
AACCTAACCTAACCTAACCTAACCTAACCTAACCTAACCTAACCTAACCTAACCTAACCTAACCTAACCTAACCTAACCTAACCTAACCTAACCTAACCTAACCTAACCTAACCTAACCTAACCTAACCTAACCTAACCTAACCTAACCTAACCTAACCTAACCTAACCTAACCTAACCTAACCTAACCTAACCTAACCTAACCTAACCTAACCTAACCTAACCTAACCTAACCTAACCTAACCTAACCTAACCTAACCTAACCTAACCTAACCTAACCTAACCTAACCTAACCTAACCTAACCTAACCTAACCTAACCTAACCTAACCTAACCTAACCTAACCTAACCTAACCTAACCTAACCTAACCTAACCTAACCTAACCTAACCTAACCTAACCTAACCTAACCTAACCTAACCTAACCTAACCTAACCTAACCTAACCTAACCTAACCTAACCTAACCTAACCTAACCTAACCTAACCTAACCTAACCTAACCTAACCTAACCTAACCTAACCTAACCTAACCTAACCTAACCTAACCTAACCTAACCTAACCTAACCTAACCTAACCTAACCTAACCTAACCTAACCTAACCTAACCTAACCTAACCTAACCTAACCTAACCTAACCTAACCTAACCTAACCTAACCTAACCTAACCTAACCTAACCTAACCTAACCTAACCTAACCTAACCTAACCTAACCTAACCTAACCTAACCTAACCTAACCTAACCTAACCTAACC
The DNA here is from genome assembly GCA_949315895.1 of Anania crocealis. Taxonomy (NCBI): domain Eukaryota; kingdom Metazoa; phylum Arthropoda; class Insecta; order Lepidoptera; family Crambidae; genus Anania; species Anania crocealis. Next base: position 750 of record OX438873.1, read on the forward strand.
TAACCTAACCTAACCTAACCTAACCTAACCTAACCTAACCTAACCTAACCTAACCTAACCTAACCTAACCTAACCTAACCTAACCTAACCTAACCTAACCTAACCTAACCTAACCTAACCTAACCTAACCTAACCTAACCTAACCTAACCTAACCTAACCTAACCTAACCTAACCTAACCTAACCTAACCTAACCTAACCTAACCTAACCTAACCTAACCTAACCTAACCTAACCTAACCTAACCTAACCTAACCTAACCTAACCTAACCTAACCTAACCTAACCTAACCTAACCTAACCTAACCTAACCTAACCTAACCTAACCTAACCTAACCTAACCTAACCTAACCTAACCTAACCTAACCTAACCTAACCTAACCTAACCTAACCTAACCTAACCTAACCTAACCTAACCTAACCTAACCTAACCTAACCTAACCTAACCTAACCTAACCTAACCTAACCTAACCTAACCTAACCTAACCTAACCTAACCTAACCTAACCTAACCTAACCTAACCTAACCTAACCTAACCTAACCTAACCTAACCTAACCTAACCTAACCTAACCTAACCTAACCTAACCTAACCTAACCTAACCTAACCTAACCTAACCTAACCTAACCTAACCTAACCTAACCTAACCTAACCTAACCTAACCTAACCTAACCTAACCTAACCTAACCTAACCTAACCTAACCTAACCTAACCTAACCTAACCTAACCTAACCTAACCTAACCTAACCTAACCTAACCTAACCTAACCTAACCTAACCTAACCTAACCTAACCTAACCTAACCTAACCTAACCTAACCTAACCTAACCTAACCTAACCTAACCTAACCTAACCTAACCTAACCTAACCTAACCTAACCTAACCTAACCTAACCTAACCTAACCTAACCTAACCTAACCTAACCTAACCTAACCTAACCTAACCTAACCTAACCTAACCTAACCTAACCTAACCTAACCTAACCTAACCTAACCTAACCTAACCTAACCTAACCTAACCTAACCTAACCTAACCTAACCTAACCTAACCTAACCTAACCTAACCTAACCTAACCTAACCTAACCTAACCTAACCTAACCTAACCTAACCTAACCTAACCTAACCTAACCTAACCTAACCTAACCTAACCTAACCTAACCTAACCTAACCTAACCTAACCTAACCTAACCTAACCTAACCTAACCTAACCTAACCTAACCTAACCTAACCTAACCTAACCTAACCTAACCTAACCTAACCTAACCTAACCTAACCTAACCTAACCTAACCTAACCTAACCTAACCTAACCTAACCTAACCTAACCTAACCTAACCTAACCTAACCTAACCTAACCTAACCTAACCTAACCTAACCTAACCTAACCTAACCTAACCTAACCTAACCTAACCTAACCTAACCTAACCTAACCTAACCTAACCTAACCTAACCTAACCTAACCTAACCTAACCTAACCTAACCTAACCTAACCTAACCTAACCTAACCTAACCTAACCTAACCTAACCTAACCTAACCTAACCTAACCTAACCTAACCTAACCTAACCTAACCTAACCTAACCTAACCTAACCTAACCTAACCTAACCTAACCTAACCTAACCTAACCTAACCTAACCTAACCTAACCTAACCTAACCTAACCTAACCTAACCTAACCTAACCTAACCTAACCTAACCTAACCTAACCTAACCTAACCTAACCTAACCTAACCTAACCTAACCTAACCTAACCTAACCTAACCTAACCTAACCTAACCTAACCTAACCTAACCTAACCTAACCTAACCTAACCTAACCTAACCTAACCTAACCTAACCTAACCTAACCTAACCTAACCTAACCTAACCTAACCTAACCTAACCTAACCTAACCTAACCTAACCTAACCTAACCTAACCTAACCTAACCTAACCTAACCTAACCTAACCTAACCTAACCTAACCTAACCTAACCTAACCTAACCTAACCTAACCTAACCTAACCTAACCTAACCTAACCTAACCTAACCTAACCTAACCTAACCTAACCTAACCTAACCTAACCTAACCTAACCTAACCTAACCTAACCTAACCTAACCTAACCTAACCTAACCTAACCTAACCTAACCTAACCTAACCTAACCTAACCTAACCTAACCTAACCTAACCTAACCTAACCTAACCTAACCTAACCTAACCTAACCTAACCTAACCTAACCTAACCTAACCTAACCTAACCTAACCTAACCTAACCTAACCTAACCTAACCTAACCTAACCTAACCTAACCTAACCTAACCTAACCTAACCTAACCTAACCTAACCTAACCTAACCTAACCTAACCTAACCTAACCTAACCTAACCTAACCTAACCTAACCTAACCTAACCTAACCTAACCTAACCTAACCTAACCTAACCTAACCTAACCTAACCTAACCTAACCTAACCTAACCTAACCTAACCTAACCTAACCTAACCTAACCTAACCTAACCTAACCTAACCTAACCTAACCTAACCTAACCTAACCTAACCTAACCTAACCTAACCTAACCTAACCTAACCTAACCTAACCTAACCTAACCTAACCTAACCTAACCTAACCTAACCTAACCTAACCTAACCTAACCTAACCTAACCTAACCTAACCTAACCTAACCTAACCTAACCTAACCTAACCTAACCTAACCTAACCTAACCTAACCTAACCTAACCTAACCTAACCTAACCTAACCTAACCTAACCTAACCTAACCTAACCTAACCTAACCTAACCTAACCTAACCTAACCTAACCTAACCTAACCTAACCTAACCTAACCTAACCTAACCTAACCTAACCTAACCTAACCTAACCTAACCTAACCTAACCTAACCTAACCTAACCTAACCTAACCTAACCTAACCTAACCTAACCTAACCTAACCTAACCTAACCTAACCTAACCTAACCTAACCTAACCTAACCTAACCTAACCTAACCTAACCTAACCTAACCTAACCTAACCTAACCTAACCTAACCTAACCTAACCTAACCTAACCTAACCTAACCTAACCTAACCTAACCTAACCTAACCTAACCTAACCTAACCTAACCTAACCTAACCTAACCTAACCTAACCTAACCTAACCTAACCTAACCTAACCTAACCTAACCTAACCTAACCTAACCTAACCTAACCTAACCTAACCTAACCTAACCTAACCTAACCTAACCTAACCTAACCTAACCTAACCTAACCTAACCTAACCTAACCTAACCTAACCTAACCTAACCTAACCTAACCTAACCTAACCTAACCTAACCTAACCTAACCTAACCTAACCTAACCTAACCTAACCTAACCTAACCTAACCTAACCTAACCTAACCTAACCTAACCTAACCTAACCTAACCTAACCTAACCTAACCTAACCTAACCTAACCTAACCTAACCTAACCTAACCTAACCTAACCTAACCTAACCTAACCTAACCTAACCTAACCTAACCTAACCTAACCTAACCTAACCTAACCTAACCTAACCTAACCTAACCTAACCTAACCTAACCTAACCTAACCTAACCTAACCTAACCTAACCTAACCTAACCTAACCTAACCTAACCTAACCTAACCTAACCTAACCTAACCTAACCTAACCTAACCTAACCTAACCTAACCTAACCTAACCTAACCTAACCTAACCTAACCTAACCTAACCTAACCTAACCTAACCTAACCTAACCTAACCTAACCTAACCTAACCTAACCTAACCTAACCTAACCTAACCTAACCTAACCTAACCTAACCTAACCTAACCTAACCTAACCTAACCTAACCTAACCTAACCTAACCTAACCTAACCTAACCTAACCTAACCTAACCTAACCTAACCTAACCTAACCTAACCTAACCTAACCTAACCTAACCTAACCTAACCTAACCTAACCTAACCTAACCTAACCTAACCTAACCTAACCTAACCTAACCTAACCTAACCTAACCTAACCTAACCTAACCTAACCTAACCTAACCTAACCTAACCTAACCTAACCTAACCTAACCTAACCTAACCTAACCTAACCTAACCTAACCTAACCTAACCTAACCTAACCTAACCTAACCTAACCTAACCTAACCTAACCTAACCTAACCTAACCTAACCTAACCTAACCTAACCTAACCTAACCTAACCTAACCTAACCTAACCTAACCTAACCTAACCTAACCTAACCTAACCTAACCTAACCTAACCTAACCTAACCTAACCTAACCTAACCTAACCTAACCTAACCTAACCTAACCTAACCTAACCTAACCTAACCTAACCTAACCTAACCTAACCTAACCTAACCTAACCTAACCTAACCTAACCTAACCTAACCTAACCTAACCTAACCTAACCTAACCTAACCTAACCTAACCTAACCTAACCTAACCTAACCTAACCTAACCTAACCTAACCTAACCTAACCTAACCTAACCTAACCTAACCTAACCTAACCTAACCTAACCTAACCTAACCTAACCTAACCTAACCTAACCTAACCTAACCTAACCTAACCTAACCTAACCTAACCTAACCTAACCTAACCTAACCTAACCTAACCTAACCTAACCTAACCTAACCTAACCTAACCTAACCTAACCTAACCTAACCTAACCTAACCTAACCTTTTTTTTTTTTTTTTTTTTTTTTTTTTTTTTTTTTTTTGAGGCGGGGGAATGCGTTTGCGCACTTCCTGCGTCGGCGGGGGCCGTCGCAGGGGAGTGTGGGACTCGTCCTATCTAACGGACACTACCCACTAAACCACCCTCCGTGTACCTCGCGACGTATGTCGACAGTGTATGGGCTTCCCTTGGGATGCCTTCCATGCACCGTCTACGTACGGCCTATGCCGGGCCTCAGGCATAAATGTTATGGGTGATCCTGTACACTTCAGATCACCCAGCAGTCTGGTGGGCTGTGCAATGCAAGCTTCGGGTCCCCGGCCCTCAGCTCGCTAGCCCGCCGCGGAGCGGTGGAGAACGCCGAAGCGCCTTCTCCTCCGCCTCGCTCGTCGTCGTCGGATCGGGTCAGCGTGGATGTTCTCCTCTCTGGCCCTCTCCGCAGCCTCCTTTTGCGACATCACGACCTCGCAAAAGGAGACCATCCTCTCCCACGCCAACTCACTCTCCACCATAGCTTTCACTATGGTGGGGAGCGAGAGGACTCCTGGCACCACCGAGGCCAGAGCCCGCCGCTGCTCGGACCACGCGGAGCACACCAAAAGGGTGTGATCCGCGGTGTCCTCCGCAGCGCCGCACTCGTGACACCCGGGGGTGCGCTCTCGACCCGCCACATAGTGAAGGTACGAACCAAAGCAGCCATGCCCGGTTAGCACCTGCACCATGCGGAAGGTCAAAGAGCCATGTCGACGTGATATCCAGTCGCCGAGGACCGGGCGAAGCGCACCTATTGTGCGAGACGCCGGGCTCCCGTAACGACTGGACTCCAACCTGTGGCACCACCTCTCAAGAAGGGCCTGGTCTGCCCGATCCCTGACGAGGGTGACCTCTTCCGGTGTAGGGTTACTGCCAGCTTCCCGCCTTTCCCTGCGCCAACAATATACGGCGCTCAGGACCTCCGCATTTAGGTCCCACGGGGGCATCCCCGCGAGGACAAGGGCCGCGTCTAGAGCCACGGTTCTGTAAGCGCGTATGGCTCTGTTAGCCAGGATACGCTGCGGGCTCCGAAGGAGACATGCTGCCTCTCTGTTGAGAGGGCTCCAGCTGGGGGCCCCGTATAGGGCCATGCTCCTGGTCACCCCGGCGTACAACTTGCGACAGTGGACGCCGGGGCCTCCGACATTGGGGAGTAGGTTTCCCAGTGCCGCGGCGGTTTTCACTAGCCGGGGCTGCAGGCGACGGAAGTGCTCCGTGAAAGCCCATCTGCTGTCGAGAACAAGACCGAGATACTTCATCTCGGTCTTGATCGCGACAGTCGTACCCTCAACCACTATATGGGCGCCTGGTGGTGGAGCCTGCCTAGGCCCATGGAAGATTATAGCCTGGGTTTTGTCTAGCGCCACTTCTAGGCCAAGCCTTCTGGTTGCGTCTAAAACCGCGCCTACGGCTGCCTCGCCGAGGCGACATGTCTCGCCGAGGCTCCCCCCATGAGCCACGACGAGAGTGTCGTCCGCGTAACAGATAACACTGGTTCGGGGGATAAGCCGGTTCCGGAGGACGAAGTCGAATCCGATATTCCACAAGGTTGGTCCGAGGACCGAACCCTGTGGGACACCGCACCGAATCGTCCGCCGCTCCAGCGTCTCCCTCCCAACCGTGTACACTATCTCTCGATCTCTGAGGTAGTCCTCCAGCAGCCTCACCAAGTACGGAGGCACTCCATGGAACCGGAGTGCCTCGACGATTGTGGAGAATGGGAGGCTGTTGAAAGCATTCCTAACATCGATTGACACAGCCAGCACACGGTCCCCCCTGTCCGTGGCTGCATCGGAGAATGTCCTCAGAGTCTGGAGGGCGTCAATCGTCGAACGTCCGGCTCGAAAGCCGAACTGGGCGTTCGACAAGTTTGGTCCGGTCTGGTTTAAGTGGTCGATGAGGCGGGAGGCTACGATCTTCTCCAGTAGCTTTCCCGCCTCGTCGAGCAGAACAATAGGCCTGTACGCCGAAGGGGAGTCCAGGGGTTTTCCCTCTTTTGGGACAAGACAGAGACGGCCGGTCTTCCACGCTTTCGGGAACTTTCCCGAACTGAGGGCCAGGTCGAAGACTTCCTGCAACTGGTGCCTTAAGGGGTCCAAGGCTACCAGGAGGACTCGACCTGGGACACCATCAGGTCCCGGAGCTGTGGTTTTACCCCTGAGGCGCTCCATTGCCGCCAACATCTCGCCGTCGGAGACAGGGGGGATGGGGGAGTCCATAGGCGCTCGGGGTGGTCGCATTCGTGGTGGGCAGTGCTGACTTCTGTCAGGGAACAGGCTTCCCAGCACTTGCTCCCTCGTCGTAGGGTCTAGCGTTTCGGTCACGGGGGCGGACAACGCGCGGAACTTCCGTCTGGCAGTTTTATAAGGTCGCCCCCATGGGTCCCTATTCAGCTCCTCCAGCATTGCTTCGAAGGCTTGCTCCTTCGCCCGGCCTATCTCCGCTTGCAGAGCCTTTTTGGCGATTCTATAGGCAGCGGTTAGGAGCTCTTCTTCGTCGGGAGCGCGAAAGCTCCTCCGACGACTCCGGTAGAGTGCTCTGCGAGCAGCGGTGCTGGCGGACCGAAGAGTTGCGATCTCCTCAGTCCACCAGTATATTTCCCTGCGGGGGGGGCGCGATCTTGCCCTGGGCATGGAGGCCTCGCAGATCCGTCTCATGGCTGCATTGAACTGCCTTGCACCGTCGTCGGCATTCAAGGGAGGGGGCACCTCAGCCCACGCTTTTTTTTTTAAGGAGGAACTGCAAAAGCAGAAAACCTCCTGGGTTGCCACCTACGTCGTTATCCAGCGACGCCAGCCGTAAAAAGGCCACTCACTCGGCTCCTGGAAACCAAGAGCCAGGGAGGTTTGGACTCTGCGTCCGGCCACCAACTTACGTCAGCTCTCCCTGGCAGGCCCCCGTACTCCTCAACGCGAACGCGTTCTGCGGGCAATCGGGGGCTTATCTCTGGTAAGCTTCGGTCGCGGACACTGCTTCGTGCCCAGGCGATGGTCTGCCGGGCGACCAGCTGCCGCACAGAGGCAGCAGTTGTACGCAGCCACACAATCGGCGGCCTTATGGCCGGGCTGACCACATCGGATACAGATGTTACTCCGATCCTCAGTGGCCTTACAGACGGCCCGGCCATGGCTCTCACCAAGGCAGCGCGAGCAGCGCAGAACCCTAGGCGGCAGCAGTTGGACCCTGATACTCAGCCATCCAACATGCAACTTCTTCAGTTTGGCCAGGTTTTTGGCCGCCTGGACGGGGCAGCGGGCGACTACAGAGCCGCCAAAACCTCCTACCCCCATCCGGCCAACTTTAACTTGAGCTGCATCGCAGCCTCCCTGCTGTGAAATGGCCACTGCTATCTCGTCAGTAGTGGCAGACTCTTCCAATCCTGTGAGGCGCAGATCTGCGCACTTTTCCGGCCGCGTTATCTTGACCGCACCTGTCGGGAAAACCGAATTCAGGGCGGCCGCGAGGATGTCGGCTTTCTCTGACGCCTCGCCGGGACCGTTCTCCTTCAAGGCTTTCACCTCGAAGATTCGGTTCCCGGTCATGCGGGAGGGCCGCAGTCTAAGGCGTCCTTGGAGGCCTGTCTCTCCGATCCAGCCCTGGCCAATGTCGCTTCGGGCTTTGGACAGCAGCTCGGCGAAGCTGTACCCCGTGGCTGTCCCCTCCTTGGTCAGCTCCAATACCACCGCGGCCGACTTGGGCGGGCGGAGGCGTGGGGGCTTCTTCTTCTTTGCCCTTTCTTGGGCTGTCACTTTGGTGGAGGCCTGAGGGGGCCTCTGGGCAGTCTGGGCCTGCTGAGCGGCCGTTACTGGGGCAGACGGGGCGGCAGTGGCTTTCCTCTTCTTGCCCTTGCGTCCGCGGACCACCTCAGTCCAGGTGGTCGTATCAGTCCGGTTCGTGGTCGGGGCGGGTGCCGGTTCGGAGGTCTTAGACCTCTTCCCCACTCCCTTCCCCTTCCATGGTTTAGTCGTGGCGCCACTAGGGCCGGCCCGGGAAGTCGGGGCGGCTGGCGCTCCAATTGCGGAGATGGCCCCGAGAGGCGGTCTTTCTGGTGGGGCCGGAGGAAGACGGGCCTCGAAAGCCTCGAGGCGGGCCTCCAACCTAGCACCCAATGCGTCGCCGACCTGACGGAGAATCCGGTCAGAGATCGCGTCCATATCTGGGTATCCAATGTGAGCGGGCGGAACCGCTGTCGCTTCGACTGGCCGCGGTGAAAGCGGCTCGGTTTGGGTCTCGATTGAGACGCCAGAGCTCTGGTGGGATCCCAGCTTGCGCTTCGGAGGGCGAGAGAGTAAGGCCATCTCCGAGCGAAGCTTCTTCACATCTTCACTAAGGCGCTCGTTTTGCGCCCGCACCGATATCACCTCCTTCTGCAAGGTGGCGTTTAAAGCAATGGTAGCTTTCGACAGCCGACGGAGCTTGGACATCTCCTTGTCCTGACTCTCGGTTGCGGCCAGTGCAGCACGCAGCTCTTCCACTGAGGTAGAGATTGACTCCGCAATGCTCTGTATGGCCTGACGAACGCGAGGCCGAAGATCTACAGAGGAGGAGGAGCCGATCTTGCAGATCTTCTCTACGTCTTCCTGCACTAAATTAGCTAGACGATCCGCCAACAACTCCTGCGAAGTGACTGCGAGGAGGTCGGCAGCGCTAATACTATCGTCGACGGTGGGCTGATGGTCTGCCGGTTCGTCGGTTGCGTCTCGATTGGCCTGCCTGGAAGCAGGGCTAACTCTCCCTGGGACGGAAGCCTGTCGTAGGCCACCTCTGCCTGAGGCCAGTTTGGCCACCTTGGCAAGGCCGAACGAGGCCCCGTCGTCGTCAAAGCCCGAACCTTCGCGCCTTAGCGCGGTTGTGTGACTCGTAGTAGGTCTCACTCGCTCATGCGAAGGACTCTTCTCACGTACAGTGCCGAGGCTAGCAGCCACGGCGTCATCCACGACTGAGCACAGGTCTACAACGTCGACCTCCTCATCATCCCCCCCAAATACATCCCCAAGTTTAAATTTATTTGACTCCATAACAGTCCCACGAGTCTGGGAGAAAGGGTGGTCCACCCGGCCAGAGATCCCAGAATAGCCGGGTAACCCTAAGTACGCCTGGGGGGTCGGGCAAACCCCAGGGTGGCCGCTCGCCGGTTGATCCCACTATGCCAACCACTCTGCCTCACTCCGCGCAAGGCCAGAGACCCCGTCGCCGCGCAGGGCCCCGCAGGGCGCCCCAACGACGAGAATTGTAGGATTTTTGAGAAGCCTTGGTGTCCGGAGCTGAAGGGGTACAGTGTGGGTTAGAGTCCTAGGATGCTAAGGGACTGTGACTGTGTTGACCGACGAGGACAGAACCTCTACAATCTGCCAACACGGAAACAGCCGCGCACATCCCATTTCCCCCTCCCACACTCCACCGCAACAGACCCGGCCCCCAAAACCCCCCATTGGGGTTTACTCCCCGCGGCCCTGGCAAGCAGGGCCCCCGCATACCCGCTCTAAAAAGAGCAGGCACACGGTATGATGCAAGGATTCCGACCAATGTAGCCCCACCGGTCATACACTCCGAAGCCCCCTTGCAGACTCCGAAGCTAGGGGATTTTTTATTGAGGTTTTCGTCCTCGCGGCCCCGAAGGGCCCCCGGCCGATCCCGAAGGACAGGTAACGGTGTACGTGGGTTTTTTAGAGAGGTTTTCCTTCCTCGCGGGCCGGACAAAAGCCCCGCCATCCCCCCACCCCGCCTTAAGAAAGGCAGAACGGTATGCGGTTTTTTATTGAGGTGGCCTTCCTCGCAGCCCGGACAAATACGGCGGTATGAGTCCGAGCCCCCGGCCCTTCCGTAGGGAAACGGGTTGCCCGGCGACCCGCCAGCCAGTGGCGGCTGACTAAGGGCGGGCGCTGCCGCGCGGTGATTTTTTATAGAGGTTTCTTCCTCACAGCCCAGGTAAACTGAGCCCCCGGTCCGCCCTGAAAAGGACGGATTGCGGTCTGCCCCCCTGATCACATCTTTACAATGCTATGCTGAACATAGCAAGGCAAAGAGTGATCCCCCGTTCGGAGACTTTGGCCGTCAGCTGATGATCACTTTTCAGGGATTATCAACTGCCGTTGCCCGAGGTGAACCTGGACGGAATCCTACCAATTACGACATTGAAAGAACGTAACTGGTAACATTCCGCCGCACAAGGAGGTATCTCCGACTGACACCTCTTTTTTTTTTAAGGTGGAACTGCATAAAGATGCAGAAAACCACCTGGGTTGCCTCTTAGTGCCACGGGGTGGCACGAGTCCGCTAGACGGAACCGCTACGCCCTAGTATGTGGGAGACTTGCATCTCGACCACGTGGGCCTTTTGTGACCGGACTTCTGTCCCGGTCGGTGGTGGGTGCAGGAGGCACCCTATTGCCCTCGGCGCCCCTTTTGCGCGTAGGACGCGCTCTAGGAGCATTTGAGGGTCCGTCTCTCGTTTTGTCGATTTTGGGCTTGGGGCAGTCTTTTGCCCCGAGCCGGTGGTCAGCTGGTCGCCCAGCAGCTGCACAGAGGCAGCACCTCGGGGGAGCCGAACAGTCTGCGGCTCTGTGACCGGGCTCGCCGCAGCGGATGCAGATATTGCTGCGATCCTCCGCGGCCTTACATAGAGCCCGACCATGGTTCACTCCCAGACAACGGGAGCACCTAAGGGGCCTCGGTTCCAAGAGTTGAACTCTTACCGAGGTCCAGCCCACCGTTATCCGCTTGCGCTTTGCAAGAGCTTTTGCCGCAGCAACGGGGCAACGGACGACAACTGTGCCGCCTACTCCACTAGCCCCGAATCGGCCCACTTTAATATGGCTGCTTTCGCAGCTTCCCTGATCGGCGATTGCCGCAGCGACGCTTTCAGCGGTCGACAGATCATCGAGGCCGACCAGTCGGACATCCGCGGATTTGACTGGTCGGGACACTTTAACGGAGCCGGGTGGAAAGACGGAGAGAAGGGCAGCTGCGAGAGAATCTGCTCTCTCACCCGCTTCCCCCGGCGGACTATCCTTGATGGCCCTTACCTCCATCACTCTGTTTCCCGACATTCGGGAGGGCCTTATGGAAAGGCGGTCTTGTATGCCTAGCTCCCGAGGATCCAGATGGCCCTTGGCCATCCTCAGGAGGTCGGTCATATTATGCCCGGCGGCGATTCCCGTCGGCAACAGCTCCAAAACGACTGCCGCTGATTTTGGTGGGCGGAGTCGAGGAATCTTCTTTTTCTTCTCTGGCTTCTTTTTAGGCGGCAGGGTGGTGGCCTGACTCTTCGGTTGCGCCTGGTTGGCGGGTTGACGCTGAGCAGAGGGGGCCGAAGGGGCCTGGGTAGTTTGCCCTTTCCCCTTGCGGCGCCCGCGTTTTGTGACCTCCGACCAGGTAGATGTAGGTGGAGGTATGGCCACTGTACTGGGTGCGGTGGGAGGTTGGGGTGTCGGGTTGGCCCTATTGCTAGAACCCTTACCGGTCCCCTTTCCTTTCCACGGTTTAGGCCCCGGTGCACTAATAGGGCCGGATGAAGGTGCCGGGATGGCATTTGCGCCTCGGCTTACATCGGCCCTTAGAGGCGGGCGGACGCTCTTGGGTGGAGCGAGACGCTCGCTGATGGACGCTAATTTCGCGTCCATCATGTCGCCCATAATGCGGACTAGGGACTCTAAGGTCGCATTTTCGCTAGACGAGAAGGTGGGCAGAACCACCATCTCGACGTCCGAAGCCTTCGCAGGCTCTGCCACGGGGAGCTGGTCGGTTTGCACCGACTGCTCGTTGCATGTGGGCCTAGAGGGCCCCTTGTCGCTCGCGACACGCTTGCGGGTCTTCTCGACTCTGAGATCGTTGCGCAGCTGGTCGTTCTCCTTCTGTAGGCGTGCGTTCTCTTGGGCGACGGAGTTGATCTCGTCGATCTGCAGCTGCATCGCAGCCATACTCTCGCGCAGGACTTTCATTTCGGTCTGCAGTCGCTCATTATCCTGACGGAATTTCGCAACTGCAGGCGAATCTTGCGCGGTTCCAGCGGAGAGTTTCCGGAGCCGTGTAACTTCGTCGGCTAATCTGGACACTTCTTCATTGGTGGTGCGGGAACGGAGCTCTTCGACGGATTCGCTCACGGACTGCGCTGCCTCTTTAAGGGCCTTCTTAAGTGTACCCTTGATATTGGTACACTTTGTGGCCACCTCAAATATGAGTTCAGCATCTGACTGGACTCTGTTGGCGATCTCATATGCCAACTCTTCATCAGCCCCTTCTTGGAAGAGGCGTTGGGACGCCTCTATCTCTCTCCGCAGCGTGTAAGACTCAACAAACTTGTCAAGTCCCACGTCTTTGTCTTGCTGTAGAGTTTTTGCCGCAGCTGAGCGATCGGCTGGATTCGACGGTCGCCGAGATATGGAGCCTCTTCCCGAAGACAATTTGGCCACTTTGGGGAGGCCGAATGAGTGCTCCTCTTCCTCTCTGCCCGAGCCCCGAGATGTACTGGGGCCTACGTCACTATAAATGGATACGCGCGAATCGCGCGATCTGTCCCTGCCTGTAAAGGATGATGCGCGTTCACGTATCTGGTCTCGCCTGTGTTGGGGCCGGCTCGAGTGAGCCGAGCCCGGTGTCTCGTCAGTGATGCCTGCCCCCGAAACCGAAGGCAGGACGTTGTCATAATTCGTGGCAATGTCACGGCCGGTAGCCGTAGAACTGCCAAACATACTCCTACGAACTCGCGAGTTCGCATTCCCCCCGTTATCCCCAATAAGTTTATTATAAGAATCCATGAAGTTCCCACGAGTGCGGGAGATCTAAAGAGTCCACCCGGGCAGAGATCCCGCAATACCCGGGTAACCCAAAATACGCCTGGGGGGTCGGGCGGTACCCCAGGGTGGCCGCTAGTTGGTTGATCCCACTACGCCAACCACTCTGCCTCACTCCGCGCAAGGTCAGAGACCCCGTCGCCGCGCTGGGCCCCGCAGGGCGCCCCAACGACGAGGATTGAAGGATTTTTGAGAAGCCTTGGTGTCCGGGGCTGAAGGGGTACAGTGTGGGTTAGAGTCCTGGGATGCTAAGGGACTGTGACTGTGTTGACCGACGAGGACAGAACCTCTACAGTCTGCCAACACGGAAACAGCCGCGCACATCCCATTTCCCCCTCCCACACTCCACCGCAACAGACCCGGCCCCCAAAACCTCCCATTGGGGTTTACTCCCCGCAGCCCTGGCAAGCAGGGCCCCCGTATGCCCGCTCTAAAAAGAGCAGGCACACGGTATGATGCAAGGATTCCGACCAGTGTAGCCCCACCGGTCATACACTCCGAAGCCCCCTTGCAGACTCCGAAGCTAGGGGATTTTTTATTGAGGTTTTCGTCCTCGCGGCCCCGAAGGGCCCCCGGCCGATCCCGAAGGACAGGTAACGGTGTACGTGGGTTCTTTTAGAGAGGTTTTCCTTCCTCGCGGGCCGGACAAAAGCCCCGCCATCCCCCCACCCCGCCTTAAGAAAGGCAGGACGGTATGCGGTTTTTTATTGAGGTGGCCTTCCTCGCAGCCCGGACAAATACGGCGGTATGAGTCCGAGCCCCCGGCCCTTCCGTAGGGTAACGGGTTGCCCGGCGACCCGCCAGCCAGCGGCGGCTGACTAAAGGCGGGCGCTGCCGCGCGGTGATTTATTATAGAGGTTTCTTCCTCGCAGCCCAGGTAAACTGAGCCCCCGGTCCACCCTGAAAAGGACGGATTACGGTCTGCCCCCCTGATCACATCTTTACAATGCTATGCTGAACATAGCAAGGCAAAGAGTGATCCCCCGTTCGGAGGCTGAACATAGCAAGGCAAAGAGTGATCCCCCGTTCGGAGACTTTGGCCGTCAGCTGATGATCACTTTTCAGGGATTATCAACTGCCGTTGCCCGAGGTGAACCTGGACGGGATCCTACCAATTACGACATTGAAAGAACGTAACTGGTAACATTCCGCCGCACAAGGAGGTATCTCCGACTGACACCTCAACCTAACCTAACCTAACCTAACCTAACCTAACCTAACCTAACCTAACCTAACCTAACCTAACCTAACCTAACCTAACCTAACCTAACCTAACCTAACCTAACCTAACCTAACCTAACCTAACCTAACCTAACCTAACCTAACCTAACCTAACCTAACCTAACCTAACCTAACCTAACCTAACCTAACCTAACCTAACCTAACCTAACCTAACCTAACCTAACCTAACCTAACCTAACCTAACCTAACCTAACCTAACCTAACCTAACCTAACCTAACCTAACCTAACCTAACCTAACCTAACCTAACCTAACCTAACCTAACCTAACCTAACCTAACCTAACCTAACCTAACCTAACCTAACCTAACCTAACCTAACCTAACCTAACCTAACCTAACCTAACCTAACCTAACCTAACCTAACCTAACCTAACCTAACCTAACCTAACCTAACCTAACCTAACCTAACCTAACCTAACCTAACCTAACCTAACCTAACCTAACCTAACCTAACCTAACCTAACCTAACCTAACCTAACCTAACCTAACCTAACCTAACCTAACCTAACCTAACCTAACCTAACCTAACCTAACCTAACCTAACCTAACCTAACCTAACCTAACCTAACCTAACCTAACCTAACCTAACCTAACCTAACCTAACCTAACCTAACCTAACCTAACCTAACCTAACCTAACCTAACCTAACCTAACCTAACCTAACCTAACCTAACCTAACCTAACCTAACCTAACCTAACCTAACCTAACCTAACCTAACCTAACCTAACCTAACCTAACCTAACCTAACCTAACCTAACCTAACCTAACCTAACCTAACCTAACCTAACCTAACCTAACCTAACCTAACCTAACCTAACCTAACCTAACCTAACCTAACCTAACCTAACCTAACCTAACCTAACCTAACCTAACCTAACCTAACCTAACCTAACCTAACCTAACCTAACCTAACCTAACCTAACCTAACCTAACCTAACCTAACCTAACCTAACCTAACCTAACCTAACCTAACCTAACCTAACCTAACCTAACCTAACCTAACCTAACCTAACCTAACCTAACCTAACCTAACCTAACCTAACCTAACCTAACCTAACCTAACCTAACCTAACCTAACCTAACCTAACCTAACCTAACCTAACCTAACCTAACCTAACCTAACCTAACCTAACCTAACCTAACCTAACCTAACCTAACCTAACCTAACCTAACCTAACCTAACCTAACCTAACCTAACCTAACCTAACCTAACCTAACCTAACCTAACCTAACCTAACCTAACCTAACCTAACCTAACCTAACCTAACCTAACCTAACCTAACCTAACCTAACCTAACCTAACCTAACCTAACCTAACCTAACCTAACCTAACCTAACCTAACCTAACCTAACCTAACCTAACCTAACCTAACCTAACCTAACCTAACCTAACCTAACCTAACCTAACCTAACCTAACCTAACCTAACCTAACCTAACCTAACCTAACCTAACCTAACCTAACCTAACCTAACCTAACCTAACCTAACCTAACCTAACCTAACCTAACCTAACCTAACCTAACCTAACCTAACCTAACCTAACCTAACCTAACCTAACCTAACCTAACCTAACCTAACCTAACCTAACCTAACCTAACCTAACCTAACCTAACCTAACCTAACCTAACCTAACCTAACCTAACCTAACCTAACCTAACCTAACCTAACCTAACCTAACCTAACCTAACCTAACCTAACCTAACCTAACCTAACCTAACCTAACCTAACCTAACCTAACCTAACCTAACCTAACCTAACCTAACCTAACCTAACCTAACCTAACCTAACCTAACCTAACCTAACCTAACCTAACCTAACCTAACCTAACCTAACCTAACCTAACCTAACCTAACCTAACCTAACCTAACCTAACCTAACCTAACCTAACCTAACCTAACCTAACCTAACCTAACCTAACCTAACCTAACCTAACCTAACCTAACCTAACCTAACCTAACCTAACCTAACCTAACCTAACCTAACCTAACCTAACCTAACCTAACCTAACCTAACCTAACCTAACCTAACCTAACCTAACCTAACCTAACCTAACCTAACCTAACCTAACCTAACCTAACCTAACCTAACCTAACCTAACCTAACCTAACCTAACCTAACCTAACCTAACCTAACCTAACCTAACCTAACCTAACCTAACCTAACCTAACCTAACCTAACCTAACCTAACCTAACCTAACCTAACCTAACCTAACCTAACCTAACCTAACCTAACCTAACCTAACCTAACCTAACCTAACCTAACCTAACCTAACCTAACCTAACCTAACCTAACCTAACCTAACCTAACCTAACCTAACCTAACCTAACCTAACCTAACCTAACCTAACCTAACCTAACCTAACCTAACCTAACCTAACCTAACCTAACCTAACCTAACCTAACCTAACCTAACCTAACCCAGTTGCGAGCCGTCCGCCGCCCGAGACGCCACGAAATACACGTGCTCCCGACGAAAAAATTCAGAAAAGTGGGTTTTTCTTGCCCGATTGTGACGAGTGCGGTATCAGGAGACGCAGGATTTTTGCCTCCACCCCCCTGTGAAAAGTTCTGTGAAATCTGTGAAGTTCTGTGGAAGTTATACCCGGAAAACCCCTATTTTTAGGGGTTAGGATTACAAGTTCAAACTTCGGACCAGTGTGGAGCACTGGTTCCTGCACCGATTCCAGAGCAACAAATTGCGGCGGCAAGGGGCAAACTGCCCCCATCCAGCGGCTTCATCAGAAATCCGAGAAGAGTGGGCGTTTGGCGACAATCGCCAAAAAAACAAGTCGCACGTGGCGGCCAGGACCCGGAAGGAGCAGCAGCAGGTAGCTGAAAATTTAATAGAATATACACACAGTAAATAGAAGACCTTTGGCGAAAATTTTGGAATTTTAACGTTTATACTTTTTAATTAATTTAATTTTAAAAATTGCATTTTTGACATTCTATATCTCCCATACAAATTTGAAATTCGAAAAAGTTGAATTGCTATCTTTTGCGCGCTAGCTTCAGCAACAGAAATCTTAATTTTAAAAAATTTTTGGACGTTCGGTTAACCGACAGTAATTAAAAAAGTGTGTTTTTCAGTTTTTTATTAATAATTTCTTCAAATTTCAATATTATTTTTATTTTAATTTAGCATAAGATAGACTAGTATTTAAGACGCCTAAATCTAAAATTTTGGAATTTTCCGACATCCGGATCCGAAGATACGGATTTTTTAGACATTTTTCCTTGTATATAAAAAACTATTTAATAATAAATTAATTTGACACCAGAATTAGCTTTAGACAACCCCCCTAGACTTGTTTAAGCCCAAACAGCAGCGGAAAATTCGAAAGTTTGGGAATTTTCGACAATATCCGAACTTTCCGGGTATTGGGTCCGAATGTTTGAAAATTCATAAAAAATTAAGGCGTAGCTTCACAGCATTGTGGTTTTCGAGGTTAGCTAGCCCCTATTTGTATCTACCGGAATTTTCGGGTTTTATCCGGATTGGAGGAAAAGCGAGATATACGCTCCTAACCACCGTAGGTTCATAGCAGGAGTGGAGTACTATATTAGGGTTTTTATCCGGGAGCTCTACGACCCCTGGAACCGAAGTTGCGAGAGTCCCAACATTTGTCAGTCTTCCGCGTGGGACTCTGGGACTAGGTTGGGATTGGCGCTGCTCCGGCAATAGTGGTCGTGGAAACTCGCGGATTTCACAGGACATCATCCCTACCCCTCCTCTACCCCTCCACCGAGTGACGAGAAGATTGGGCGTCTCGCTTTTTCAACATCCAAATCCCATCCCCACTCTTAGATCTCCTTTAGATAGCCCCCCGAGAAGAAACCGCATCTCGCTGCGACGCTTGGGGCCATAGTTACGAGCCGGAGCAAACTGTATCTTTTGAAGAAGTGGTGTAATTTTTCAGACTCTTCTCTGAATATCTCCGGACCCAGGCGCCGTACAGTTACGGGGTTTTCTCTATAAATTATCCCCTTTTATCCTCCCTTATAATTTCTGGTCCTCATAAATATCCGAACCCAAAAAATTCCGGACGCCCAAAACCCGAAAATCTGGTGCATCTTCGCAAGCTCTATAATAGTGTCCAAAGAATCGGGCTGATAGCTTGAGCCGTTCCGAAGGTATAGCCAATATCCTTTCTTTCGGATACAAATCGGGTAATATCCGAACGCTATTATCTCCGGAGCGGATCAAGATAGGTATACCGAGATTTATATCCCCGTATCGGGTCTGAGGAGAGCTACCCGTTTATCGAGACCACCTGACTCTACATAGAGCCAGGAATTTTTTATTTTGAAAAAACCGGAAAATTTCCGTAACTTTGTTAAATTTTTTCGGACTCAGGGCGATCCTTTTGGGTCCTCTGCAAAAATAAATAACCGACTAAAATAAGGTATAACTTACCTTAAATTGTTTTATTTTCCCGCTTTTTTTTTTGACTTTTAAATTATTTTAATTTATTGCATTTTTTGTGTATTTTTGTGTATTTTTTGTGTATTTTATTGTGTTTGCGTGTATTTGCCATAGATTTACGCTGTACGTGAGGTTTATTGCCCACGTACATAGTCATATTTAACTCTAGGTTCTATTGAACCTTTTATTTTATTTTATTTTACTTGATATTGACGAGGCTCTATCCCAAATGGCCACTTTACGTACCCCCGCTAAGAGGACTGACGGAGACAGCCCCAAGATCTCTCCACCTACCAAACCGAGCAAGGCAGGACCGAGCTCAAGACCTGTGACATCGACCAACAAGGTTAGACGCAGCATTGGAGAGTGGGAAGCTGGGTTCAGTGACCCAAAACCCTGTCCGGAACAAACACACCCGCACTCACCTAAGCAGACGATGCAGGCAGGGACAGCGGCGGCTCCTCGGCTGGCGAAGCAGAAGGCGTCGTCTCCCCAGGAGATCCGGGAAACGCAGAGGAGGGCTTCTGTGGAGACAGTCGAGGAGGCGACGATGCCCGTGCCTAAGAAAAGAGGACCAACCGGCAGGATGACCGAAGCCAGAGATTGGCTGCAATTCGCGAAATACAATATAAATAAGTCCCGAAATATGAAAACTGGGCTGAAGACCGGGGCCATCCAGGCGGTCGATAACCTTTATCGCCTGATGAAGGAAGTAGCAGAGGAGCTCTTGATAAAGAAGTCCATCCCAGCATCGCAGTCCAGGCTCCAATCTGAAAAAGAAAAAGAGAAAATTAGCATTGGGGTTAACACAGAAAAAGAAGGGGGTAGTTTAGAAGGGGAAATACAAGATAGAAATAGGGAAATTAATTTAGACACAAACAAAATTTTAGATCTTTTAAAAATTCAAAATGAAAAATTAGATAGAACACAGACAGAAATAGAAAAAATAAAGAGTAGTATACAACTTAATGAAAATAGGCCAGCCGCGAAATCCTATGCGGAAACCACAGCTAACCCAACTAGCAAGATGACACAGAATAGGGAGTCCCTCCACTCGGTCATCATTTCATCCAAGGATGAGCAGGAAACTGGGGAGGAGGTTTTGGCCAAAGTTCGCTCAGCGGTCAACGCGAAGGATGGCTGGGTTACAGTGGAAAGAGTTCGAAAGGTCAAGGACCGTAAAATCGTAGTCGGGTGCAGGACTGAAGAGGCTCGACAAAGAGTCAAAGAAAGATTAAAAGGCGCAGCGGACCACCTGCGTGTTGAAGACATCAAAAACCACGATCCGATGGTTATATTGAGGGACGTACTTCAGTTTAACACTGACGAAGACATCCTGACCGCCCTCAAAAACCAGAATGATGAACTATTTAAACACGTAGATGCCAAAGATGTTCGTGTGGAGGTAAAGTTCAGACGACGAGCCAGGAACCAACAGTGCAGCCATGTGGTTCTGAAGGTGTCACCTCCACTGTACAATCAACTAGTGAGCAGAGGCTACGTGCACATTGACATGCAACGCATTAGGGTGGAGGACCAATCTCCACTTATTCAGTGTTCAACGTGTTTGGGATTCGGCCACGGGCGCAGGTTCTGCAAGGAGACGATCTCCAAATGCAGCCATTGCGGTGGCCCCCATATGCGCAACGAGTGCGCCGACTTTCTGGCCGCAGAAAACCCTAAGTGTTGCAATTGCACGGCAGCCAAACTAGACAATAACGAACACAACGCCTTCAGCTCTGAGTGTGCGGTGCGCAAAAAATGGGATGCGTTAGCCAGAGCGAAGATAGCTTATTGCTAAGGTGGTCCCTACTGACTCTGGGGCAGGCAACCCTACCAGAAGATACGTAGTCGCCCAAGCGAACTTGCAGAGAAAACAGTTAGCGACGGAAGAGCTAATGATAGAGTCCGCTAACCGAAAATTCGCAATAGCATTTGTTCAGGAACCCTATGTGGGAGGAGCTAAAAGTATGAAGGACTACCGTGGGGCGAGAGTCTACCAGAATGCTGCTGTAGGAGATGGGATTGTAAAGGCGGCGATTGTCGTTTACGACAAGGATATCGACGTCATACCTTGCCCGAAACTCACATGCAACAATATAGTTGTTGTGAGGATCCGAACCAGTGCCTGGGAAATCGCGGCGGTGTCCTTCTACTTCGAGCCAGACCAACCCATAGGGCCCTACCTGGACCGGCTAAAGATCATTTGCGAAGAGCTTGGGTCGACAAGAACAATAA
Source organism: Anania crocealis (assembly GCA_949315895.1). Taxonomy (NCBI): domain Eukaryota; kingdom Metazoa; phylum Arthropoda; class Insecta; order Lepidoptera; family Crambidae; genus Anania; species Anania crocealis. The sequence continues at coordinate 22,122 of OX438873.1, forward strand.
TTGGCGGAGACTGCAACGCCAAGAGTACCTGGTGGGGTAGCATCATAGAAGACCACAGGGGCGTTGAGATGTCCGGGACCCTGGAAGAGTCTAAACTGCAGGTATTGAACATCGGAGATACGCCCACATTCGAAACCACGAGAGGTAACAGGACTATCTCCAGCCGAGTAGACATTACGGCTTGTACCGACGACCTCATGGGACTAGTGCAAGACTGGAGGGTAGACCGGTCCATCACAAGCTCAGATCACAACACCATACTTTTCCAGCTCAATTTGACACGAAGCAAAGGCTTCAGGGTACAGCGCACTACCAGATTGTACAACACTAAAAAAGCTGACTGGACCCAATTTGACGAAATACTTACGCAACAGAAAGTTGAGCACAACATCTGCGCAACATCGATCGATGCCATCAGTGGCAAAGATCAGCTGGAAAGTATGGTAGTTAAGCTCACAAATGCAATATCCGAGGCGTGCAAGGGCAGCATGCCCGTTAAAAAGCAATCTGAGACAATCACAGTCCCATGGTGGAGCGAAGAACTCGCCCTTAAGAAGAAAACTATGGTAACCCACAGAAGGAGAATCCATAGCGCTGCGCCACATAGAAGACAAAAGGTCGTCGAAGAATACCTGCTTAAGAAAGAAGACTATGAATGCCACGCCAAGAATGCCCGAACCACGAGCTGGAAAGAGTTCTGCGGGAAGCAAACCAGAGAAGGAGTCTGGGAAGGCATTTATCGTATCATCAATAGGACCGCCAGGAGAGAAGAAGACTTGACCCTTAAAACCAATGACGGTAAACACCTCGATCCCAAAGAATCGGCAAACCTACTTGCAACAACTTTCTACCCTGAAGACCTCGAAAGCACGGATAACTCGGAACATCGCCGGGTCAGACAAGCGGCAGAACAAGTAAACGCAGTGGAGTGTGGTGATCCACACGACCCACCGTTTACATTGTTGGAGCTAAAGACCGCAGCGGGGAGTTTTAATCCAAAGAAGGCCCCGGGAGTGGATGGCTTCACAGCAGATATCTGCAGCCGAGCTATACTCCAGGATCCGGACGCTCTCCTTGCCCTTTACAACAAGTGTCTGCAGATAGCACACTTCCCGGACATCTGGAAAGAGGCCACAGTGGTGGTTCTCAGAAAACCGGGCAAGGATGACTACATGAACCCCAAGTCTTATAGACCGATAGGTCTCCTGCCGGTCTTGGGGAAGATCCTGGAGAAGATAGTAGTAGCAAGGATGAAATGGCACTTATTACCGAGGATTAGTACTCGCCAGTTTGGATTCATGCCCCAGAGGAGCACCGAGGACGCCCTCTATTGCTTAATGAACCGCATTAGAAGCAAAATAGAGTTGAAGAAGCTGGTCTGCTTAGTATCATTGGACATAGAGGGGGCCTTCGATAGCGCATGGTGGCCAGCCATTAGAGTCCGGCTGGCTGAGGAAAAGTGTCCGGTAAACATAAGGAGGCTACTCGACAGCTACCTGAGCTGCAGAAGAGTTACCGTAAGGTTTGCTGGGGAAGAAAGCACGCGAAATACCACGAAGGGTTGCGTGCAGGGGTCAATCGGCGGTCCCCTTCTCTGGAACCTGCTTCTCAACCCACTACTTGACGAACTCGAAACAAAGGGGGTATATTGTCAGGCATTTGCTGACGATGTTACTCTGGTATTTGACGGGGACACAGCACATGAAATACAGGAGCAGGCGAACGCAGCTCTCAGTCATGTTCACAATTGGGGTGTTAAGAATAAATTAAAATTTGCGCCACACAAAACCTGTGCGATGCTTTTAACACGAAAGTTAAAGCATGACACACCACGACTGACCATGGCAGGGACCAGCGTTGGACTCTCAAAGGAGATCAAGATCTTGGGGCTCACGATTGACAGTAACTTAACTTTTAACACTCATCTACTTAATCAGTGTCGAAAAGCTATAGGGATATATAAGCAGATAGCTAGAGCTGCTAAAGTAACTTGGGGCCTTCAGCCCGAGATTATAAAGTCTATATACAGCGCCGCGGTAGAGCCAGTAATTCTGTATGCAGCAGTAGCATGGGCACCGGCCGTTCGGAAACTTGGGGTTCAAAAGCAGCTCAACACAGTGCAGCGGGGATTCGCTCAAAAACTTTGCGGATCTTATCGCACTGTCTCTCTCCACTCAGCCCTGCTGTTGTCGGGGATACTTCCTCTCGACCTACGAGTGCAGGAGGTAGCAGCCCTGTATGAAGCCAAGAGAGGGTCATCGCCGGCGCTGTTGGGTGACAGGGAGGTAGAACGTGTGGTAAGACCCGCAAAAGCGCCGCACCCGGCATCGCATATGCACCTGGAGTTCATAGGTTTGGTAGACCAAAACCTTGTGAACAGGCACAATGTGCAGGAGGTGCGAATATTCACCGACGGCAGCAAGCTGGAGGGGAAGGTCGGAGCATCACTTTCCATATGGAAAGGTGATGCCGAGATCCGGAACCGAAAGCTATGTCTGTCCGCGTACTGCACAGTCTACCAAGCGGAACTCTTGGCCATATGCGAGGCAACGAGCGAGATTCTGAAGAGGGTGGAAAAGAGCTATGGTGTGTACAGTGATTCTAGAGCAGCGCTCGAAACACTCACTAACCATGGCTCTCTCCATCCTCTTGCACACAAGGCCCGGGATAATTTGCAGGGAGCTCTGAGACAGGGCAAAGTTGTATCTTTATTTTGGATCAAAGCACATGCAGGACTCCCGGGCAATGAGCGAGCTGATGAACTCGCCAAGGAGGCTGCGTTGACGTCCAAACGGAAGCCGGACTACGACAGATGTCCCGTCTCGCATGCAAAGCGGTTACTGCGCGAAGTCTCAATAGCCGAGTGGAATAAAAGGTAC
>OX438873.1:27500-50000 GCA_949315895.1 Anania crocealis
AACCTAACCTAACCTAACCTAACCTAACCTAACCTAACCTAACCTAACCTAACCTAACCTAACCTAACCTAACCTAACCTAACCTAACCTAACCTAACCTAACCTAACCTAACCTAACCTAACCTAACCTAACCTAACCTAACCTAACCTAACCTAACCTAACCTAACCTAACCTAACCTAACCTAACCTAACCTAACCTAACCTAACCTAACCTAACCTAACCTAACCTAACCTAACCTAACCTAACCTAACCTAACCTAACCTAACCTAACCTAACCTAACCTAACCTAACCTAACCTAACCTAACCTAACCTAACCTAACCTAACCTAACCTAACCTAACCTAACCTAACCTAACCTAACCTAACCTAACCTAACCTAACCTAACCTAACCTAACCTAACCTAACCTAACCTAACCTAACCTAACCTAACCTAACCTAACCTAACCTAACCTAACCTAACCTAACCTAACCTAACCTAACCTAACCTAACCTAACCTAACCTAACCTAACCTAACCTAACCTAACCTAACCTAACCTAACCTAACCTAACCTAACCTAACCTAACCTAACCTAACCTAACCTAACCTAACCTAACCTAACCTAACCTAACCTAACCTAACCTAACCTAACCTAACCTAACCTAACCTAACCTAACCTAACCTAACCTAACCTAACCTAACCTAACCTAACCTAACCTAACCTAACCTAACCTAACCTAACCTAACCTAACCTAACCTAACCTAACCTAACCTAACCTAACCTAACCTAACCTAACCTAACCTAACCTAACCTAACCTAACCTAACCTAACCTAACCTAACCTAACCTAACCTAACCTAACCTAACCTAACCTAACCTAACCTAACCTAACCTAACCTAACCTAACCTAACCTAACCTAACCTAACCTAACCTAACCTAACCTAACCTAACCTAACCTAACCTAACCTAACCTAACCTAACCTAACCTAACCTAACCTAACCTAACCTAACCTAACCTAACCTAACCTAACCTAACCTAACCTAACCTAACCTAACCTAACCTAACCTAACCTAACCTAACCTAACCTAACCTAACCTAACCTAACCTAACCTAACCTAACCTAACCTAACCTAACCTAACCTAACCTAACCTAACCTAACCTAACCTAACCTAACCTAACCTAACCTAACCTAACCTAACCTAACCTAACCTAACCTAACCTAACCTAACCTAACCTAACCTAACCTAACCTAACCTAACCTAACCTAACCTAACCTAACCTAACCTAACCTAACCTAACCTAACCTAACCTAACCTAACCTAACCTAACCTAACCTAACCTAACCTAACCTAACCTAACCTAACCTAACCTAACCTAACCTAACCTAACCTAACCTAACCTAACCTAACCTAACCTAACCTAACCTAACCTAACCTAACCTAACCTAACCTAACCTAACCTAACCTAACCTAACCTAACCTAACCTAACCTAACCTAACCTAACCTAACCTAACCTAACCTAACCTAACCTAACCTAACCTAACCTAACCTAACCTAACCTAACCTAACCTAACCTAACCTAACCTAACCTAACCTAACCTAACCTAACCTAACCTAACCTAACCTAACCTAACCTAACCTAACCTAACCTAACCTAACCTAACCTAACCTAACCTAACCTAACCTAACCTAACCTAACCTAACCTAACCTAACCTAACCTAACCTAACCTAACCTAACCTAACCTAACCTAACCTAACCTAACCTAACCTAACCTAACCTAACCTAACCTAACCTAACCTAACCTAACCTAACCTAACCTAACCTAACCTAACCTAACCTAACCTAACCTAACCTAACCTAACCTAACCTAACCTAACCTAACCTAACCTAACCTAACCTAACCTAACCTAACCTAACCTAACCTAACCTAACCTAACCTAACCTAACCTAACCTAACCTAACCTAACCTAACCTAACCTAACCTAACCTAACCTAACCTAACCTAACCTAACCTAACCTAACCTAACCTAACCTAACCTAACCTAACCTAACCTAACCTAACCTAACCTAACCTAACCTAACCTAACCTAACCTAACCTAACCTAACCTAACCTAACCTAACCTAACCTAACCTAACCTAACCTAACCTAACCTAACCTAACCTAACCTAACCTAACCTAACCTAACCTAACCTAACCTAACCTAACCTAACCTAACCTAACCTAACCTAACCTAACCTAACCTAACCTAACCTAACCTAACCTAACCTAACCTAACCTAACCTAACCTAACCTAACCTAACCTAACCTAACCTAACCTAACCTAACCTAACCTAACCTAACCTAACCTAACCTAACCTAACCTAACCTAACCTAACCTAACCTAACCTAACCTAACCTAACCTAACCTAACCTAACCTAACCTAACCTAACCTAACCTAACCTAACCTAACCTAACCTAACCTAACCTAACCTAACCTAACCTAACCTAACCTAACCTAACCTAACCTAACCTAACCTAACCTAACCTAACCTAACCTAACCTAACCTAACCTAACCTAACCTAACCTAACCTAACCTAACCTAACCTAACCTAACCTAACCTAACCTAACCTAACCTAACCTAACCTAACCTAACCTAACCTAACCTAACCTAACCTAACCTAACCTAACCTAACCTAACCTAACCTAACCTAACCTAACCTAACCTAACCTAACCTAACCTAACCTAACCTAACCTAACCTAACCTAACCTAACCTAACCTAACCTAACCTAACCTAACCTAACCTAACCTAACCTAACCTAACCTAACCTAACCTAACCTAACCTAACCTAACCTAACCTAACCTAACCTAACCTAACCTAACCTAACCTAACCTAACCTAACCTAACCTAACCTAACCTAACCTAACCTAACCTAACCTAACCTAACCTAACCTAACCTAACCTAACCTAACCTAACCTAACCTAACCTAACCTAACCTAACCTAACCTAACCTAACCTAACCTAACCTAACCTAACCTAACCTAACCTAACCTAACCTAACCTAACCTAACCTAACCTAACCTAACCTAACCTAACCTAACCTAACCTAACCTAACCTAACCTAACCTAACCTAACCTAACCTAACCTAACCTAACCTAACCTAACCTAACCTAACCTAACCTAACCTAACCTAACCTAACCTAACCTAACCTAACCTAACCTAACCTAACCTAACCTAACCTAACCTAACCTAACCTAACCTAACCTAACCTAACCTAACCTAACCTAACCTAACCTAACCTAACCTAACCTAACCTAACCTAACCTAACCTAACCTAACCTAACCTAACCTAACCTAACCTAACCTAACCTAACCTAACCTAACCTAACCTAACCTAACCTAACCTAACCTAACCTAACCTAACCTAACCTAACCTAACCTAACCTAACCTAACCTAACCTAACCTAACCTAACCTAACCTAACCTAACCTAACCTAACCTAACCTAACCTAACCTAACCTAACCTAACCTAACCTAACCTAACCTAACCTAACCTAACCTAACCTAACCTAACCTAACCTAACCTAACCTAACCTAACCTAACCTAACCTAACCTAACCTAACCTAACCTAACCTAACCTAACCTAACCTAACCTAACCTAACCTAACCTAACCTAACCTAACCTAACCTAACCTAACCTAACCTAACCTAACCTAACCTAACCTAACCTAACCTAACCTAACCTAACCTAACCTAACCTAACCTAACCTAACCTAACCTAACCTAACCTAACCTAACCTAACCTAACCTAACCTAACCTAACCTAACCTAACCTAACCTAACCTAACCTAACCTAACCTAACCTAACCTAACCTAACCTAACCTAACCTAACCTAACCTAACCTAACCTAACCTAACCTAACCTAACCTAACCTAACCTAACCTAACCTAACCTAACCTAACCTAACCTAACCTAACCTAACCTAACCTAACCTAACCTAACCTAACCTAACCTAACCTAACCTAACCTAACCTAACCTAACCTAACCTAACCTAACCTAACCTAACCTAACCTAACCTAACCTAACCTAACCTAACCTAACCTAACCTAACCTAACCTAACCTAACCTAACCTAACCTAACCTAACCTAACCTAACCTAACCTAACCTAACCTAACCTAACCTAACCTAACCTAACCTAACCTAACCTAACCTAACCTAACCTAACCTAACCTAACCTAACCTAACCTAACCTAACCTAACCTAACCTAACCTAACCTAACCTAACCTAACCTAACCTAACCTAACCTAACCTAACCTAACCTAACCTAACCTAACCTAACCTAACCTAACCTAACCTAACCTAACCTAACCTAACCTAACCTAACCTAACCTAACCTAACCTAACCTAACCTAACCTAACCTAACCTAACCTAACCTAACCTAACCTAACCTAACCTAACCTAACCTAACCTAACCTAACCTAACCTAACCTAACCTAACCTAACCTAACCTAACCTAACCTAACCTAACCTAACCTAACCTAACCTAACCTAACCTAACCTAACCTAACCTAACCTAACCTAACCTAACCTAACCTAACCTAACCTAACCTAACCTAACCTAACCTAACCTAACCTAACCTAACCTAACCTAACCTAACCTAACCTAACCTAACCTAACCTAACCTAACCTAACCTAACCTAACCTAACCTAACCTAACCTAACCTAACCTAACCTAACCTAACCTAACCTAACCTAACCTAACCTAACCTAACCTAACCTAACCTAACCTAACCTAACCTAACCTAACCTAACCTAACCTAACCTAACCTAACCTAACCTAACCTAACCTAACCTAACCTAACCTAACCTAACCTAACCTAACCTAACCTAACCTAACCTAACCTAACCTAACCTAACCTAACCTAACCTAACCTAACCTAACCTAACCTAACCTAACCTAACCTAACCTAACCTAACCTAACCTAACCTAACCTAACCTAACCTAACCTAACCTAACCTAACCTAACCTAACCTAACCTAACCTAACCTAACCTAACCTAACCTAACCTAACCTAACCTAACCTAACCTAACCTAACCTAACCTAACCTAACCTAACCTAACCTAACCTAACCTAACCTAACCTAACCTAACCTAACCTAACCTAACCTAACCTAACCTAACCTAACCTAACCTAACCTAACCTAACCTAACCTAACCTAACCTAACCTAACCTAACCTAACCTAACCTAACCTAACCTAACCTAACCTAACCTAACCTAACCTAACCTAACCTAACCTAACCTAACCTAACCTAACCTAACCTAACCTAACCTAACCTAACCTAACCTAACCTAACCTAACCTAACCTAACCTAACCTAACCTAACCTAACCTAACCTAACCTAACCTAACCTAACCTAACCTAACCTAACCTAACCTAACCTAACCTAACCTAACCTAACCTAACCTAACCTAACCTAACCTAACCTAACCTAACCTAACCTAACCTAACCTAACCTAACCTAACCTAACCTAACCTAACCTAACCTAACCTAACCTAACCTAACCTAACCTAACCTAACCTAACCTAACCTAACCTAACCTAACCTAACCTAACCTAACCTAACCTAACCTAACCTAACCTAACCTAACCTAACCTAACCTAACCTAACCTAACCTAACCTAACCTAACCTAACCTAACCTAACCTAACCTAACCTAACCTAACCTAACCTAACCTAACCTAACCTAACCTAACCTAACCTAACCTAACCTAACCTAACCTAACCTAACCTAACCTAACCTAACCTAACCTAACCTAACCTAACCTAACCTAACCTAACCTAACCTAACCTAACCTAACCTAACCTAACCTAACCTAACCTAACCTAACCTAACCTAACCTAACCTAACCTAACCTAACCTAACCTAACCTAACCTAACCTAACCTAACCTAACCTAACCTAACCTAACCTAACCTAACCTAACCTAACCTAACCTAACCTAACCTAACCTAACCTAACCTAACCTAACCTAACCTAACCTAACCTAACCTAACCTAACCTAACCTAACCTAACCTAACCTAACCTAACCTAACCTAACCTAACCTAACCTAACCTAACCTAACCTAACCTAACCTAACCTAACCTAACCTAACCTAACCTAACCTAACCTAACCTAACCTAACCTAACCTAACCTAACCTAACCTAACCTAACCTAACCTAACCTAACCTAACCTAACCTAACCTAACCTAACCTAACCTAACCTAACCTAACCTAACCTAACCTAACCTAACCTAACCTAACCTAACCTAACCTAACCTAACCTAACCTAACCTAACCTAACCTAACCTAACCTAACCTAACCTAACCTAACCTAACCTAACCTAACCTAACCTAACCTAACCTAACCTAACCTAACCTAACCTAACCTAACCTAACCTAACCTAACCTAACCTAACCTAACCTAACCTAACCTAACCTAACCTAACCTAACCTAACCTAACCTAACCTAACCTAACCTAACCTAACCTAACCTAACCTAACCTAACCTAACCTAACCTAACCTAACCTAACCTAACCTAACCTAACCTAACCTAACCTAACCTAACCTAACCTAACCTAACCTAACCTAACCTAACCTAACCTAACCCAGTCCAACGCCGCCCGCAGCCGCGAGCGTCACGAATTTGAGTCGCTCCGCGTCGAAAAATACGAAAAATAGGTCAATTTTCTCGTATTTACCTGTGTTATAGCTTAAAAGTTGCGTAATTTTACCCCCTACATAACTGTGAAAACCGCGTGGAAATCGGACCAAAATTGCGGAAAATATAGTGAAAAAACTGTGAATTTCAAAAATTTCTAAAACTAAAAGTGAAACGCTGCTCGTTTAAGCGCCACAACCTATGGATTTTTTAGTGTCAAAACGAGTGTCTAACTACCCTCCAAGTGTCTGTGAAATTTGAGAATTTTCCGACTGAAAACGGCGGAGCTACAGCCGGAAAACTCTTTTCGCATAATCCACCAACCTCGCCGAAAGTGGTGGAAAATCCAATATTCTTCCAGAAGTTGAAGCGCTTACGAAAGCCCATCACGACAATACCCCACAACCCAGGGGGAAACTACCCCTTGGCATCACAAATCGACTTTTTCACCCAGAAAAATTTTCATCGATTTTCGCGCAGCAAAATATCAAGATTTTCCGTGACGACCCCAGCTGGAAACTCCACACATTAAAGGTTGGTTCAGTGGCAAACTAGTGATACCAAATTTATAATTTTCCGTTCATAAACTAATTAACTACAGTCTTTTTCCTAAGGGTAATATATATTTTCGACCGCAAAGTTAACTTTGTCAAGCCAAATTTTCTAATATTATTCATTTACGACTCGCTCGGTCTATTACAAGTACTTTACTAGTATTATTCTTAAATTTTATCGATAATATAAATTACTTTAGTTTACATTTGCTTATTGTGCCATTGATTAACCATTTTCACTTCATTTAAGTTAATAATAGATTGACCTTGTGACCTATTATCGTTATTGAATTTTCGCATAGAACTAAATACATTGATTTTAATATCTTAACTAAACATGGAATCGTCCGACGAGGAATACTTCCTGGATTACGCCTATCAGTCACCTTTGGCTGACATGCCTGATGAGTATGACTCGGGGCCTTATCCTATGAAATCTACCAAAAACAAAAATAAAAAGAGGGCCGACCCGATCCCTTATAGTGACTCTGAGCAAGATACAACACTCACCGAAGTCCGGGATACTAGGCGCCGCCGTGCTGAAGAGCCCGGTCCTAAGGAACCCGCCTTAAAGCTCAACTTTCCCAGGTCCCCTAGGCCAAACAAAAAACGACCCAAATCTCCTCAGTATGGCACCCCGGCTAGTGGGGCGTTCGACACCAAGGCTGGCGCTCACCGCCGACCTTCAACTCGCCAAAGTACCCCGCTGGGTGCCATACCTACCTCCAGGGATTCTTCTGTAACCAGGGACCCTACACCCACACCTGCTAAACACAACTCCCCGCCTAGGAACCCAATTCCCACCAAGACCACGTCCCCTCTCCCATCGGACACCCAATCGGAGAGAAGTGCTTCAGCCACACAACTATCTAACCTAAAGAGGATGGTAGTTATGGCTAACCAAATGTTGGACCGCATACAGCATATTGTTAAGCAATGTGGTCGCGGGCTCAAAAATGAATACCGTAGCGAAATAAACGACAACGTCGACGCCCTACGGCGCTATATTTCGGGCTCTCAACCCATCGAACTCAACACTCTCACTCAGGGTGCTTGCACCACTTCTTCTCCTATTGCCCCGGCGATCAATGACATACGCCTCGCGGTTCGGGAGGAACTCGCCAAAGTTGCACCTCCTGACACCGAGACCATCAAGGCGGTGGTAAGGGACTGCGTTCGTATCGAGTTACGCAAGGCCTTACCAACCACACCTGGCCTACTTAAGACCCCGGGCGCCCGCCAGTATGCGGAGGTAGCTTCCCGCCCCAACGCCCCTCCGCCGGTACCTAAAAGTCGCCACACTTTGATAGTAGCCAAAGCTGGCGACCCACCCGTAAACAAAGAGGAACTTGATCGCTTGTGGAAAGCCAACATAAATTTCAAGACCACCACTTTTGCCCCTGCCCGGGTCACTAGGTCAAATAAGAACCAACTCCGGGTAGAATTCGATTCTCAGGACCAACGCGACTACACAGCCGAGCGCCTTGCAGACAGCTCCTTATTAACGGTCAAAAAAGTAAACAAATTACGGCCCATGATTATCCTAAAGGGCGTATCTCGCGACACCCCGTCTGAAGAGTTGGCGTCAATCGTCAAAACTCAAAACGCAACAATCGCGCCGCTTATCACCGACGAGGCCGACCTCACAGTCCGCTTTACAAAAAATAATAGACGCAACCCCGCTCTGTACAATGCTATACTGATGGTCACACCCAAGATCTGGCAGGAGATGACCAAACTAGGACGAGTAAACGTGGACCACCAACGCGTTTTCTCTGGCGACTACTGTCCCCTCTTGCAATGCCACAAGTGCTTACAGTACGGTCACCTTAGATCTAAGTGCCGCACTGAAACTCAGGCTTGCTCCCATTGCGCCTCTACTGAGCACACCTATGCAGACTGCCCGGTCAAAGGTGACAAGACCAAGACCAAATGTCACAACTGCTCGTCGGCCGGAAAGCCCGACAAACATGCAGCAACATCCCAAAATTGTTCGCTGCACATCATCATGACGGAGCGCACCCGCGCCCGCACAGACTACGGTATCTAATTACTAATAACTCTTACTTTCAGGCCGGCCAATATCACTGCCTTCATTGACTTACACACAATTCACACACTCACACTACACTAACACCCGTTCTTCACACTCACTCTTCTCGCAACTAGGCACTTGCTAATACATACACACATTACACTTCCATCACAAACACTAACAGAACTCTAACATTGCTCTTACACTCACTCTTCACATAACCACACACAAACTCAACACACTATTTCATACTCACGTTAACCAAAATACTGACATCCAAACAGGACAACCCAAATAACCAATAACCAACTCAATAGGACTATCGTATAATATTAACCACCACTCCTATACCCAAACTGCATCTCAATTACTCTTTATAATCATACTGACTTGTATATAATACGGCCTATTATTAAGATTATACCAATATACTTCACAATAACATAAACTTTACACCCACTCTTCTCATTCATCCTTACTACTCCCAGATAATTTCAACAGTCACATACTTACACAATCCTATATACAAAATCAATCACACATTTATTAATTACACTCATACCTCACATATACCAAAATACCACATATCAAAGTAAAACACACAATTCAACCACTACTCCTACACTCACATTTCAATAATGCGGGATATAGGCGAATTAGCCTAATCCATATATTAATGTAATACTCAAAACAAACATCTCTTGGACATATCTGGATATCTCTTGATATCATCATACACAATACTCAAATACTAACAACCAACACTCCTACGCGACACATTCTTGCCTTCATACACTACAACTAAGCGCCATCAAATCACTATTTACTAACACAACATCTAGGTAGTCGAAAACAAGCATATCAACAGTTACACAATTCTATAGCCTACTGTATTAATATCATATACTCTGACATTTCCAAATACACTAACACAACATCCAAGTAACCATACTACGGATATCGCTAGATACAAATATGCGCACGTAATTTCGAACATCTCCTACTTTTTATACTTATCTACTCATACACACAATACTGTCTCGACCTACTCACACTAAATCTACGTCTTCCAATCTCTATACACCACTATAACATCCAGGTAACCAAATCATGATTATCTCTAGATACCTCTTGACACCAACATTTAACAATCACAACATCTATGTAGCGAAACTATGAATCTCATTAGATCCCAATAGACACAGCATTACAAGTTCTCAACAACTCAAATATTTACCCACCTACTCTTGCGCCATACTGTCTCGGCCAATACCCGGGAATATCTACCATGATTTACACCTTATCTCTTGCACATAAGACCTATCTTTTCTGCATGCATAATAATTTTATTTCGCTCTCATACAATCAAAATTTTCCACACCCAACCATAGTCACCTACATATTTATACATTCGCTTCTCACTCATACTGGGCTTACTACCTCAATTAACACAACTGACACCTTAAGTTCCACACATAAGATCCATTATCGCACAAACTACAGTCCCCTAAATAACTGGCGCGCGCACCTGCGCCGTGCACCTGCGTCGGGCCAAGGATACATTCTCGACTCACTAGCAATATACATTCTATTTACGCCCGAGGCACTCTCTGCATAGGAACTATTTTTCCATAGCCCTAGCTTGCCTCCGCAGCAATCAAAGAGGCCCTTTCAATAATTCTCTACACATCTTGCGCTCAATCTCTGACTTCAATAATATCCCACACACTTAATTAATCATACAACGGATCAATAACTACACACCTCACACTGCACATCCACCTAAGCACCCTATTTTACTTATCTAAATATTCTACACTACATTGACAAACACAATTTTACCACTACTCCTACATTCCCATCTCAACCGAAACGTCTTATAGGCGAGTTATACTAAACTATATCCTAATACACACCGAACAATTACTCTTAGGATTCCCGGATACCCCCGGAAACAAAACTCAAACCCAAAATAACCAACACTCCTACACGACACATTTTCGCCTCAGATACACAATTCTATGTTACATCAAATTACATATTAACATAACATCTAGGTAACCGAAACATGGGCATCACCTGCTACACAATTCTCAAACCTATTACACCTACGTCACTTACCCGGCTTCATCAAACCACACTAACACAACATCCAAATAACCATATCATGGATATCACTAGATAAAACTATGCGCGCGAAATTTCATACACTAACATTGCTATAGCTATATTTCATCTATACAATACTGACCCGGCTGACGTCATCAAATCACTATACATCACCACAACATCCATGTAACCAAATTGGGAGTATCTTTAGATAATTCCTGACACCCAAAAATTTAACAACCATAACATCTAAATAGCGAAACTATGGATATCATTTGATACCAATAGACACGGCATTACAAGTTCTCAACAACTCAAACCATTTTATCTACTCTTGGGCTATACAGTCCTGACCAACACACGGTAATATCCATTATGAAATATACTTTATTGCTTGCACATAAGATCTATCTTTTCTCACAATAACTCCCTTACAACGGACAGCGCATCCGAGTGCGCCGCGAAATTTTGCTTATACCACTTTGACTAGAACGCAATTTAAAGTAGACCTACACGCCTACTAAATAAACACCAAAACTACTTATTCTACGGATATCGTTTAAATATAGGGCTCTAATACTATCGTTATTTGAAGTGTTTGAGTCATTCAATCTACCTGAGCCTTGGACATTACTTATTAAAAATACTTAATACCTAATTTGCATAACATACTTATTCTAATTCTACACTATGTACTTTTTCTCAACTAGATAACTCATACCGCAACACCCACACCTAAACAGGTAGGTACTTAACAATCTTCTACTTGACCTAATAATACATTTGCACTCAACACACTTACAGTGCACATATTAAACGATCTCCCATAACAACTTAACCAAAGTTATCTCATAATTAGTACAACATAAGTACCTACCTAAAATGCGCATCGCACCTAGTTGGCATAAAAATTCTACTTCGCCTCTATAAATAACCAAACATTTCCTACACCCAACTATAGCCACCTATATACTTATACATCTGCCGTACACGCATTCCGAACCTACTACTTCAACCATCACAATTGACGCCCTAATATCTACACATAAGATACATTATCGTACAAACTTCTGTCCCCCTCAACATCTGGCGCGCGCACCTGCGTCGAGCCAAGGATACGTTCTTATTCCTATTATCACTATACAATCTACTTACGCTCAAGGCACCCTCCGCATAAGACCCATTTTTCCTTAGCCTTAGCTTGCTTTCGCAGCAACGAAAGAGGCCCTCCAAAATTCTCTACACACGAAGCGCACAATTTAGACGCTAATAATATCTCATAACTTTGACTCAATAACATCGATATTTATATTTTTGCTTTGTGCTAACACTAAGTACATTTAATCATTACACTAATGGAATTGGAATTTATACATTGAACCTATTTAAATCTAAACAAGTATATAATTACTTACTCTCACATAATTATCATAGTAGGTACCTACTAATGGCACACCTACAATAATTTACTTATCATTATTACATAAAAATGCATACATATGACTATTATTCATCTTACATATTCGTTCATACACATAATAATTAGGATTATAAGAATATTAACAAATAGGCAATGCAAGTGCCTACTTGCACACAATATAACACTTACTCTTGCTTAGCAAAGTAACATTACATATACTCATCACACATACCAATTATCGCATACACCCTGCACCCTGGTAAAATATAAGTAACTTAACACAATACACACTTACCACACACACCAACCATACCATATACATCCTGCATTCTGGCCCTCCACTACAACTCAGGCTGACAGGCAGGTACCTACATTACACTTTACAATTCATTTTAAAATCAGATCTGAAACATTTATAAAACGCAACTCAAGGGTACATTCGTCTACTCATACATACATCTACTTATACATTTATTCACACTCTCCGCTGGCTCACGCCACCACTAACTAGGAATTACGCATCTCAGCCTTTAAACTAAGACCCATTTTTGCATGAATAACAATTCCTTTTCAAGGCCAACGAGCGCGTCCGCCTCGCCGCTCCTTACAACTACTTGCACTGAGCTACTAACTCAGTTAATAACTTTCAACTACTCATCATCATAACATACTACAGCTATAATATAGGTTATTTAAACACTAATTAGGTACTCATAGACTAAAGAATTGGATTACAATGACATGAATGTTACATGTACCTACAGCAAGTACCCAATAAACACTGTAAATAGGTAGATACTTACCCACCTAACAGCAAAAACAACCACTTGCAGAAACAATAACTTACATACCTAGGTAATGACCTACCTACCCACCTTCCTGGCGACAAAACCACCTAGTCAATTACGTATTAGCTAATCAGATTTGCACTTGGCTCAATCGGTCTCACCTCATACAAACTTGAGCAATTAAGTCCTACTTATTTACCTAGGTTGGTACCTACCGTACCCTCACACACTCTCATTCAATACATAGGTATGGATACACATAAATAACAATTGTGTAGGTAGGCATTCACGAGTGCATTACTCCAAACGCCTACTCACTCTTAATAGGTATCATAATATGTAAGCACCTACCTATAACATAACACACATCGCCACACACATCAACTATACCATACATACTATGCATATTGGTTCGGGTGGTACATAATGCTTAACAAACTAAATCTCATACCAAATTGTAAACAACTACCAAATGAAACCATAGAGTACATTCATCTACTTATACTTACATCTATCTTACATTCCCGGCTGGCTCACGCCTTCACCAACAAGGAATAACGCTCCTAAATCCTCTTGCTAAGATCTATTTTAGCATACGGAACAATTCAATTCCAAGGCCGGCGCGCTCGGTTGATGCGCGTCGAGGACACAATGTACCTCTTAATATATCACACAGCTTATTCACTACTTAATTGTAAGTATCCGATTTAATAACCACCATTTTATAAATACAGTTGTTAGCCTATTTTAAACATATGGCATCTAATAACTTGCACTTTACATGCATTATTACCCAATTAGATGAAATAATCTCCTATGAGAAATCAAATTTACTCTATCCTAACACCTTAACAACCTCATCACACATTATACCTACATATCTTATTCATAATCAATAACAAACGCTGCGCTAACACCTAGGTATAGGTATTACACCTATAGATACCTACCCACTCACATATTTGATTACTTATCTAATCTGTCTAATCCCTGAGCAACCTACCTACCACTCGAACCGCATAAGTAAGTACGTACGTACTTACTCATTTACTCATTTACTCACTTATCTCACCTCCACATAACCTTCAATAACCTTTACACACACAACCTACTACGTATAGCAAGTGCCTACTACACAACACAACACAATACCAATGCAACACATACCTACCTATTACATATGCCTATTATCCACATACAGTCTGCATTTAGTTACTATACAAACACTTACTCAGCCATTCAATATACCAATTCATCTCTAACACATCAATCTCAAAACAATCTTAAAGCATTGCGACACATACCTCTCACAACATATACCTACATACATACAGGTAGGTAGCATCAACTTATCTCGCTCAATCATACAATTCTACGCACTTACCCATTTACTCAATTAACTATAAGTATATCATTTACACTCTTATACATACCTACACCAGCGCCCCCATGTCCATAAACAAAACATCACACAACATTACATACCCCACCACACATACCAACCAGCTCTAATTACATATCTTACCCAGCACCTAACACTTCCATTATTCCTTTATTCAAAATTCTGGAACTCATTACCTTAGCAAATACCTACTTCAACGACCCACATCATATAGGTATCTCAATTCAATACCTAACCCATCATAATCAATTCAATAATCGGGTCGTGTCACTATTTCAGACCAAAACTGACAAATTCGTCAACTTGGACGCAAACTTACTCTATTACCCTACTAATTCTTTGCATAAAACAATTTTCCGATTGCATAACAAAGTTATTTGTGCGGTTCGACAAACTTTTTAGACTAGCATTTTCTAGTACAACTTTTTCCCCTCTGCCACGAAAATTCTCAAATATTCACTAAGTCTAGCCAAGGACACTAGCCAACTCTTAACATTCAAATCTGGACTGTAGGACATCTCACTAATTAGTTACACTTGGGTTCTTCATGGTCTCAATTTATACCAACTGTCTTTGTAAGTTGGTCTTGCAGGGAAAAATATGGCATAGAAGGAAATCCCGCAGATCCAGATGCACGCCATCTGTGGACTTTAATTCTAACCAATGTAGTGAGCACAGTTGCTTGCTTTTACTCTCACATATACACACGCACACTAACATAACCATACCAAACCATACCTCCTAAGACTATATGTACACTGTTCACACCCATAAATAAACCATATACAACAAACACAATTACACAAATACATCTAATAAACATATTTATTACTACTTTTTACTGATAATTATAACATTACTATGAACCGGAAATACTGAGTTCCATGCTATAAGTCTGCACATCACTCACACATACACAACCATACTTTTGCCAGCATCGCTCTGGCATTCACACTTATTCATGCTTTATGGTTCACTCTCACTTGCTATTTACTTGCTGTTTTTGAGCAGGCACTTAATATTGACTTGCTAAACCAAACAGCATGCTTCCCTAAGCACATTAATAAGCACGCCCCCCTCGAATACAACAAGCATCTTAATTATCGCGCTTTTACACGCAACACAATATGTAAGCAGTCTTTAAAGTAACCAAAGCAGGCCATTTACATTTGTTACTCATTGCAGATCTGATAGAGGGCACCATTTTCGTTACACAACTTACTTGCATACTGGTGCTTTTAGCGCCCTCAACGGTTCAACCACACACTACACAGTAACGCACAAACACAAATATTACTTAAATTAATTTCCTACATTACATTTTAACACTGTACACTCACCAAATACTAATTACACTCACACTAAATACATTTACATTCTCACATAGCAACTTGTACACTAATATCCCACTTTTAACTTTATACACTGGCGCTTTTAACGCCTCTAGTGAACTAATTGAACACTACACACATTCAATCTGCACATTCGATACATGCTTAATACATAAATTACACACACACAGATACCCACTTAAAACACCAATATTAATGCGTATTTGCTTATTAATTGAATAACTCTCGTATAGATAATCATCAATCCTCTATTCACTCTTACACGCACCCATAAACTATAGAGGGCACTAGTTTCTTCGCTACATAACTTCACATCTTCCACTGGTGCTTTTAGCGCCACCAACGTACCAATTACACACTACACAATTGCTCACTATCTTAACTTTATTTATATTACTCCTCTGCACTACACCACCACACCTCTACACATCACATTAATAAATACTTACTATATTTACATGCCCTTATATAGCAACTTGTACATAAACTACACTTTTAATTTACATTTGGGCGTTTTTAACGCCCCTAGCGAATTACTCGCATACTACACACATCAATAAAGCTTACTCTATTAATAAACGCTATAAATCAACTACACAAATACACTACTTCATATATCACACATTTACAGATAGCAATCGAATAAATACTAACATTAACGCACAATAATCCTAATATCCTATTAATTAAAACAGCTCTGCACAGGCAACCACAGCGCCTCTACCGGACATTCTAGACACTTCATATCACACCATCTTCTTTAATCACCTGCGGAATAAAACACAAATAGCATTCACCGAGGATGCTTTTGCAATGCTATTTTACGCACTAACAAATATAATGCTTTACACAAGCAACGCATAAATACGTATCTCTGAGATATGTAGAAACGCACGGTCAACCCGACAGAGGGCACTAGTTTCTATGTAACTCTTTTACACTAAATGATTAACTTTATTATAACGTTAAATTACACACATAGGTTTATTAATCGGCAAACAGCTTATTTTAAAAATGTAAACACCCATTATCTCTTATAATACATAAATACATATTAAAAATGTTCATTATAATAAACATACCCAAGCGCCTCTAGCGCCCTCGTCGAACTACTCGAACAATACAATTTTATACAATTCTACAATTTAAACTCTATTCAACACAAACAAAATATTTTGGTTCATTATTATTTGTGCCTATATAATTACACATATACACATTACATACATATATGTATACCAACAACATCACACAATAACACTTATCACTCCACTTAATGATTTAATCACACTACTTATAATAATCAAAATTCAAAAGGACTCATAATTAGCATACATTATTTATAATATCAATATCAACTTTAACAATACATCTATAATAATAACAACCTGATAATTAACACAAATGATATTACAGCGCCGCGAACGGACTTTTCGAGCACTTGGAACTAAAAACTAGCTGTTTACACTTGCTCTAACACGCGCCCAAGCACTTACAGCATCCTTCACTCATGCTTTTCAACGCTATTGCACGCACATCTAAACAATATGGTTCACCAACAACTCATTGTTACCCGATATTCTCGAGATTCACGATGATGCGAAGTGTGCTAAAAAGAGGGCGCTAGTTTCTATGTAACACATTGACCAGCTAATCTAATTATTTTAAAAACTCTAAACCATTGTCCCAATTATCTATGAATATTATACAACAATTACTCATATACACATACTTAACTCTAAACAAATATAACATCTAGGATATACTTATACATTATATACTATAACATTACATACACACACAACACCACACACAAATAAGAGTATCTTGTAATCGTATTTCACATCACGCTTTTAGCGCCCCTGGCGACCCTCTTGCCAACTACACCTGATATCAAACATACAACACGTTATCAATATTTGGCTCTTAATAATTAAATACACGCTATAACTGTATAAAACTTAATACATGTCACATAGCCACACATGTACGCATACATAACTACACATCATCAAACATTACCATTACTGGCTGTTGATATTGGCCGGCCCTGAATCCAACTTGTCTTAACACTGTTTTTCAAATTAATTAGACCTTATACCAATACTAATTCAGTCAACGGTCTACGTGCACCGCGGCTCAAATTCGGACTCACGTAATCAGCTTAAGCAACCTGTTGGACAACACCAACAGGCAATTATCATCAAGCTTATAAATATCACATTAATCTTGTTTAGATCTTCTCAACACCAGGTACATCAGCATGGCGCACTCGCGCACGTACTGATCATGCTATTTAATCACCTATGTTTCTCTTCACAGGCCGGCCACATCATCGCCTATCTCCACTCACACTCCACCTACACATGATACACATCAACAAAATATAACACCCACTCTTTTAATTACTCCCTACTTGCACTTCGGCCTTCGGCATTTAGTCATGGACCAGTTCACACTACACTCTGCATTAATACATCTATCTCCTCACTCACGGTATTTGATACTTTACCACTTGTCAATATATACATGTACTCCACACAATTTTACACACACACTAATTATCACATATCACACTTATTATCCACTAACCAACTCACATCATTAGCTCATACAATTTTACCACTACTTCTATACTCTGTCTGAATAACACGTCTCAATAGATGACTCTGACTCAACCAACATTACATCTATGTAACCACCCTTAGTATATCATTATTCACTATTTCAATATTATGACAAACCAATCATTCATTAACTTTGAACTTGATTAAATTCATACATATACACCAATCTACACACTAATTATCACATACCATACATCCTTTTACCCACTAACTAATTCGCACCTTTAGCTTACAATTTAACCACTACTCCTATACTCCCATCTGACCAATACGTCATAACTGATGGCTATGATTTAAATAACATAACATCCAAGTAACTATCCATGGGATATCATTGAATAATAATAGTCAAATTAACTCATTATAAACTAAAACAACATCTAGATAGACAATTTTGAAACATTACAATCACAGTCATATAAAGTCTCCAATGTCCTATTATACTTGCACTCACTAAATTACACTATTCATATACATATACTGCATACTACTCCACATATACACCTACACAACTAGTACACCCATCCTCACATTTACTTTAGCTTACACAATTTTAACCACTACTCCTATACTCCCATGTGACTAATACGTCATAACTGATGGCTTCGAGTTAAATAACATAACATCCAAGTAACTATCCATGGGATATCATTGAATTATAACAGTCAAATCAACTCACTATAAACTAAAACAACATCTAGGTAGATAACTTTGAAACATTACAAATCACAGTCATATAAAGTTTCCAATGTTCTATTATACTTGCACTCACTAAATTACACTATTCATATACGTATACTGCACACTACTCCACATATACACCTATACAACTACTACACCCACTTTCACACTTACCTTAGCTTACACAATTTTAACCACTACTCCTATACTCCCATTTGACCAATACGTCATAACCGATGGCTTCGAGTTAAATAACATAACATCCAAGTAACTATTCATGGGATATCATTGAATTATAACAGTCAAATCAACTCACTATTAACTAAAACAACATCTAGGTAGATAACTTTGAAACATTACAAATCACAGTCATATAAAGTTTCCAATGTTCTATTATATTTGCACTCACTAAATTACTCTATTCATATACATATACTGCATACTACTCCACATATACACCTATACAACTAGTACACCCACTTTCACACTTACCTTAGCTTACACAATTTTAACCACTACTCCTATACTCCCATTTGACCAATACGTCATAACTTATGACTTCGATTTAAATATCATAACATCCAAGTAACTATTTAAGGGATATCATTGAATAATAACAGACAAATCAACTCACTAAACATTAACACAACATCTAGGTAGACAAATTTAAATATTCCTAGATAAAACAATAGTACAACATCCTAAAAATTTACAATAACTCTAGACTTTTCTGGGACCATTAACGCCCATTTTGACTATATTAATAACTACACACACCATCATATACACAACATATCACTAACGAATGTTGGTCGTACAAAGGTCAGTAATAACTACACCCTTCATAACAGAATTACACACATATTTACATATACATACATACATTTATATATAATCCACACAGTATCAAACATTACTACTACTTTGGCGTGAAAATTGGCCGGCCTCGAACCTAACTCGACTCAATACTGTGATATGAAAACTTATTACAATTTGAACTTCAATTTCACTTTAATCAACGGACTACGCGCGACACGGCTCGCGTTGGACTTGTGCAAGCGGCTCAATAGCAATCAAAATTTTATCCTTATACTCTATATAGATACTTTATCAACACACCGCCTTGATACCTCGCTGGAATACCTTATTCCTAATTATATTCTAACCATTATGGCTTATATTTGAGTATGGCGGGTAATCATGGAATGTTACTTTTCGATCGATTGACTGTTCACCATTATAGCGGTTACATATAGTCGTAATCAAATATTTTAGCTGACTAACTTATGATTAACTTGGCTTATCAATGGCATCTTGATGTGTACTAGACAATACATCACAACCCTCAACGAATTTTCAAACCCATAATTACTATCGATGAATATAGATCTGATTTGGCTTACTTAGAATAGCTTTGTTTTAGGATACTTTATACATTAGAATAAGGTAATCAATTGTATATAACTGTAAATAATATCACTTAACCTAAGTCCATTTACTATTAAGCTATAACCACAATTAATTTGTAAAATTGATTGATTTACTTATATAACATCACTTATTTACTTGGCTCATTGCAGTTATGCTATTGTTTAAATAACATCACTTATTTACTTTGCTCACTGCAGTTATGCTATTGTGTAAAATAACTTAATAGGTATTAATTATCTTGCAATATTAACACTATGACTAGCGAAACATACGCTCATGTGAAACAAACACACTCATTTAAAACCCACTCATTACTTGACCAAACACCACAATACATCTTAATACATACAAATTTAAACACGTCATAAAACTCAACACAAATTTCAATACAAAACCTAACCCAATATAAAACACATACACATTCTCAATACAAAACCTAACTACAAAACATAACACAAAACCTAACTATGACACACATCACAAAACCTAACTACAAAACATAACACAAAACCTAACTACGAACAAAACACAAAACCTAACTACATACAACATAAAATCCTACTACAAACCATCACAAAAACTCACCTACAACCCAACACAACACACCACAAATAACACTAACCCAGCTACAAACCCGCCATACACACTACACACACAGCCTACCACACTAATTGTTGCAATTGCATAATAATAAGTATAATATAGATTTATCGCTGATTATTCTTGTAAATATTATATGATTTGATTTGTTTTGTAAATATACTATGATAAAAAGATAAAAGACTAAAAAGAAATAAAAATATATAAAAATGACAAAAACAACCAAAAAATACCAAAAATATAAAAGAAAATAATAAAAGAAACCAAAAAGAATATAAAATTAAAAAACACAAAAACAATTAAAAACAATCTAAAAAACAACAAAAACAAATCTATTAGAATCATAATAATATTAATTTTTATATAGTTATAATTACACTTAGCTGTAAATATCAAGTAATATTGTATAGTTAGTCATTAAGTAGGATAATTCATTAATTTGTACTAATAAGTAACTCAAACAAATCACTCACTCAATTAGAGACATACAAAATAAAATGTCTTTACTCATATGCTCCAGTAAATAAATGCACCATTCCGTGCAAACTATACGTAGCACTAACACATTGTTTCTCCCGGTATTATACCCACCTAACCTTTATATAATTGCCTCTTACTCTAAATAACCTATATCTCATAATTCTAGAAAAAGCCACTGAACCTTCTCTTGAACCTTGTTTTATTCCTGTCTTATGCAGTAGGACCGATTGTATCCCATTAGCAGCGGTTCTACGCACTCAGACATGAATCTTATACTATTAATAAAATGGGACCCATCTAAGATACCCACATAAATTAAAGAAATAAGGAACTTA